>JARXKY010000106.1:0-39442 GCA_029853015.1 Chelidonichthys spinosus
ACCAGGCGGTACACGTCTGATGGATCCGGCTTGGGCAGGATCGAACATCCATGACCAGGGTCAGGACGATAGGGGATCATTGGGTAAACACGCTTCACGGCGTGAACTCCTTGTTCTTGTCACTGCCCAGCAGGTAACCGCTGGGGTTGGCTTCCAGGCGACGGGAGATGGCGCGCAACGAGCCAAGGGTTTCACGCAGCTCGCGCACCGCCGGCGCCAGTTCGTTAAGGCCCTGCATGCCGCTGTTCACTGAATCCTGGTTGTTGCTCAGCAAGCTGTTGATGGTGGCGGTGCTTTGCTCCAGGGATTTCATCGCCTGCTCGGCGCTGCCAAAGGCCTGCTTGCCTTGCTCGTTGAGCAGGCCATTGGCGCTGCGCATCAGCACGGTAGTTTGCTCGAGGGCGGCACCGGCCTGTTTGCTCACCTGCATCAGTTGCTGCATCACCACCTTGATATCGCCACGTTGCTCTGCGATGGCCCCGGTGGTTTGTTGCAGGTTATCCAGGGTGTTGCTCAGGCGTTCGACGTTTTCCCGGGAAAACATGTGGTTAGCGTTGTGTAGCAGCAGGTTGACGCTGGTCATCAGGTCGTTGCTGTTATTGAGCAGGCGCGCGATGGGCGATGGCGACGCGATGATTTCCGGCAGGTTGCCGTTCTTGCTCTTGAGCTCCGGGCTCTGTGGGGTGCCGCCGCTGAGCTGGATGATCGAGGTGCCGGTGATGCCGGTCAGCGCCAGCTTGGCCTGGGTGTCTTCCTTGATCGGCGTCTGCCCGGCCAGGCGGATGCGCGCCAGGACGCGGCGCGGGTCTTTGGGGTCCAGGCGCAGGCTGGTGACGTCGCCGACCTTGATCCCGCTGTACTGCACCGCACTGCCCTGGGACAGGCCGCTGACCGCCTCGTTGAAGATCACTTCGTAATCCTGGAAGGCGCTGTCGACGCTGGACTTGGCCAGCCACAGGCCAAACAGCATCGCGCCGACCACCACTATTACGCTGAACAGTCCGATCATCACATGATGGGCTCGGGTTTCCATGTCATACCTCGTTGAGCGATTGAGCGGCATCCAATGCCGCACGGCCCCGGGGGCCGTGGAAATATTCGTGAATCCAGGCGTCGTCGGTTTCCGAGACGACATCGATGGCGTCGGCCACCAGCACTTTCTTCTGCGCCAACACCGCCACGCGGTCGGTGATGGTGTACAGCGTGTCCAAGTCATGGGTGACCAGGAACACACTCAAGCCCAACGCGTCGCGCAGGGTCAGGATCAGTTGGTCGAACTGCGCGGCGCCAATCGGATCGAGGCCAGCGGTGGGTTCATCGAGGAACAGGATGTCCGGGTCCAATGCCAGCGCACGGGCCAGGGCCGCGCGCTTGATCATGCCGCCGGACAATGAGGCCGGGTATTTGTCGGCCGCCGACAGTGGCAACCCGGCCAGCGCCAGCTTGACCGCCGCCAAGTGCTCGGCGTCGGCGCGGCTGAGGCCGGCGTGTTCAATCAAGGGCAGGGCGACGTTCTCGGTGACAGTCAGCGAGGAAAACAGCGCACCCTTCTGGAACAGCACGCCAAAGCGCCGTTCCACCAGCGAGCGTTCATGCTCAGGCAGGCTCGGCAGGTTCTTGCCGAACACCCGCACTTCACCTTCACTAGGGCGCCGCAGGCCGACGATGCTGCGCAACAGCACGGACTTGCCGCTGCCGGAGCCGCCGACCACCGCCAGGATTTCACCCTTGTACAAATCCAAGTCGAGGTTCTCGTGCACGCTCTGGCTGCCAAAGCGGTTGCACAAGCCGCGCACTTCAATCACCGCCTCAGCGGGCGCCCGCTGTAGACGACTCACCAGCCCATCTCCATGAAGAACATCGCGGCGACCGCATCCAGCACGATCACCACAAAGATCGATTGCACCACGCTGGAAGTAGTGTGCGCGCCGACCGATTCGGCACTGCCGCTGACCTTGAAGCCTTCCAGGCAGCCAATGGCCGCGATCAGGAAGGCGAAGATCGGCGCCTTCACCATGCCTACCAGAAAGTGCTGCACGCCAATGTCCGATTGCAACAGCGAGAGGAACATCGCCGGTGAAATATCCAGGGCCACCGCACACACCACGCCACCGCCGACGATCCCCGAGAGCATCGCCAGGAAGGTCAGCATCGGCAGCGCCACCAGTAGCGCCAAGACCCGCGGCAATACCAACAGCTCCATGGGGTCCAGGCCCAAGGTACGGATGGCGTCGATTTCTTCGTTGGCCTTCATTGAGCCGATTTGTGCGGTGAACGCACTGGCGGTACGGCCAGCAATCAGGATTGCAGTGAGCAATACGCCGAACTCCCGCAGGAAGGAGAACGCTACCAAGTCCACGGTAAAAATCGTCGCGCCGAAGCTCTTGAGCACCGTGGCGCCGAGAAATGCCACCACCGCGCCAACCAGGAAGGTCAGCAAGGCGACGATAGGCGCTGCGTCGAGGCCGGTCTGTTCGATATGCGCGACCATCGGCGTCAGGCGCCAGCGCTTGGGCCGCAAGATGCCACGGGCGAAAGTTTCAAGGATCAGGCCGATAAAGCCCAGCAGCTTCATCGCGTCTTGCCAGACGGTGTCCACGGCACGGCCAATGCGCGCCAGCACTTGGATGCCGACAGCCTCTTCCGGCTCTTTGGTCGGCACGCAGAAATCATTCAGGGAGCGGTAGACCGTCTTGAGCAATGCACGGTCTGCGGCTGGCAGACTGCAATCGGTCTGCTCGGCGGAGTGTTCGATACGCTCCGGCCCCAGCAGCTCCACCAGCAGCGAGGCGCCGGCGGTATCCAATGCGCCGAGGCCGTTGAGGTCGATGCGGGCGCCAGCGTCGTATTGGCCGTCGAGCGTGTCCGACAGCTTCTTCAGGTTGGCGTAGTGAGCAAGCGTCCAGTCGCCGGTAATCCGGAGCAAAGGTGGAGTGATGGACGTATCAAGGTGGGCCGCGCCGGCCGTCGTGCGAGTGGTCATAAGCTCCGAGCTTGTTTGGCTATCCACAATGGCTACGTAATAGCACACACTCGCCTACTTTGGGTTGTCGCTTGTGCTGTGTCTATCACCTTGAAGCGCAATACACCGATGACTTGCCCGTCTTCGGTCAGCACCTGAACCTGCCAGCGCCCTGCTGAGTCACCCGGGAAATTCTGCTTGTGGGTCCAGGCGCGGTAGCCCTCCTTGCGACCGCCATGGATATCCAGGGCAATACGGTCGACTTCCTGGCCGTTGAATTTCCACACATGGTAGATCCGCTCATCCAGCCCGCGCGGTGCGTTGATCGCGGTGTAGGCGTACAGCCCACCACTGCGCAACTGGGCGGCAGTGACTTCCTTGAGGTGATCGCCGGGTGTGCGGTCTTGCAGCTGGGTGCTGATCGCCACTTCGGTCATCCACAGGGTGGCGGGCGGCACCCAGCTGCGCAGGAACCAGCCGGCGCAGCCGATGGCGGCCGTGACGCCCAGCAGCATCGCCCAGCCTTTGAGACTGCGCAGCGGCAGGCTGACGGCCAGGCTGGGAATCGACAGGGCCATCGCCACGCCCAGCGCCAGCTTGTAGCTCTCGGCAGTGGTCAGGTGCAGGATGATCGGCAACGCGGTCAACAGTGCGGCGAATAAGGTCAGGGTATGCAGCGCGAGGAACAGCGAACGCTTGGGCGCCAGCCACTTGTAGTACAGCGGGTCGATGATCGACACCAGCGCGGCCGCGCCGAGCAGGCCGGTAAACACCGATTGGCCGCTGTTCCAGGCTGTGGTGATGAAGAAAAACGGCAGTACGAAAAACAGACTTTCCTGGTGGATCATCTGGGTGGCGTAGCGCAACAGTGGTTCAGGAATTTCGCGCTTGAAGAGCTTGGTGAACAGCTGCGTAAAGCTGTTTTCCAGCATCAGCCACAGCCAGCTCACCAGCATGATCACCGCGATCCAGCTGGCCATGCCCTGCTGGCGGTCCACCAGATAAAGCTGCCCACGCCCGAGATGAAACCGCCGAGTGCGATCACCCCTGGGTAGCGCTTCATCAGTTCGAGGATGCGCTGGATTAAGTGGGTCAGGTTTGGCATTCGGCGGTTCGCAGTCTTTATATGAAAAATCCCAGACAGAATAACGTCTTAGCCCTGGGTCCGGTGCCTCATTCCACGATCCGTTGGCGATAACGCCGAACGCCAATCAACGTTATGGCGATCAGACCCAGTATGCCCGCGCCGCTCCAGGTCAGGGCGTCATAGCTCAATAGCGGCTTCTCGATGCGCCAATAGCCCGGTTGCTTGAGCACTTCGCGCATGGCCTGGTTGGTTTGCGCCAGGCTCACGGCCTTGATGCGTTTGACCGGGTCGCTGAAATGACCATCGGCGTAGTCGCCGGAGGCACTCCAATAATAGTCCGCCAGCGCGCTGTTGCCCTGTACAGCCCAGGCCTGGCGGGCAATGGCCGCATGTTGCAGGCGGGCAAATGCTGTTGGGTCCAGCCCGTCCTGGAGCAGTTGTGCCTTGAGGTCTTGCAGCACCTGTTCGGCCTCAGGGAGATTTTCCCGTTCGAGGTCGGCGTTCAGGCTCATGAAGCCGACCCCGCCGAGCACTTCGCGTTCAGTCCAGGGGCCGGTAGGACAAGCCGTGCTTGAGGCGCAGTTGCCGGTACAGCGCCCAGTCCAGGTAATCTTTGAGCAGGTCGTAGGTTTCGTCATGCTGGTCATCCAGTACCGGCTCGGGGAACAGCCAGTGCAGCTTGGCGCCATCGCCGACCCAGCCGTGGATCAGGTCGCGGTGGCTGGCGGCAGTGTGCCGGATTTCCGGGAGCGGCCGATGTTCGCTGGGCTCCACCGGGTCGAGTTGGCCGTAGGTGCGTTCCAGATAGGCGGGCAGCAGTTTGTCGAGGTCACCGACGATGATCAGGGTCATGTTGTTCGGCGCGTACCAGTTCTTGCGCACCGCTTCCAGCTGATCGCGGGTCAGGTGATTGGCCTCGGCGCGTTCGGCGCATTTGAGGCCCAGCTCGACGGCCAGTTGGTTGCTGGCGTTGTGGCCGAGGTCCTGGCGGTCCAGCAGGCGTTGCAAATGGGAGTAATGGCCCCCGTCTTCACGTTCGACCACCCGCTTGGCCGCATCGATATTGGCGTCGGTCAGTTGCGTGCGGGTGAGGATGGCCAGCAACAGGTCCAGTACCTTGCGTTGGTTTTGCGCAGGGGCCTCGATCACGAAAGTGGTGTCGGCGTTGCTGGTATAGGCGTTCCACTCGCCGCCCAGGGCTTGCATGCGGTCTTCGAGGTCGCCTTCTCCGCCGCCGTCGATACCGCTGAACAGCAAGTGTTCGAGCAGGTGCGGCAGTTCCTTGTCTTCGCAGCCGAAGTCATCCAGGCCCACGCCCACCACCAGGCGAATCGCTACGTGCCCGCGTTCGGTGCCTGGCTTGAGCAGCAGTTGCAGACCGTTGGGCAAGGTGTAGCCTTCGACTTGCAGGCGGTCAAAGGCATAGGTATGTGCAGAGCCCAGGAGCAGGCAGGCGAGTAACAGGCGACGCATAAAACAAGCTTCCTGGCGAATGAGGTCCATTGTTAACTGACTTCACTCGCCGTCGTACGTTCAGGGTGAATGGGTGATGTCGGCAATATCTTCGGCGGAGAGTGCGCCAGTGTCGGATGTTTCCAACACTACATAAGCGCTGCTACAAAACAACGAATTCAAGCGTTTCATGTCGGCAATCAGCTCCAGATGCAGTGAGCTGGTCTCCAGGCTCTGCACGATCTTGCGTTGCAGGCGGCTGACGTGGGCGTGGGCCAGGCGACGCTCTTGGGCGCGAAAGCGGCGTTTTTCACGCAGTAACTGACGGGCGCTTTCCGGGTCACCGCTGAGGAACACCGAGAGACCCAGGCGCAGGTTGGCAATCAACTGGCTGTGCAGGCCACTGAGTTCTTCCAGGCCCACTTCGGAAAATTGCCGGCGCTGCGAGGTTTTCTGCTGTTGGACCTTACGCAGCATGCGCTCGATCAGGTCACCGGCCAGTTTCAGGTTGATCGACAGCTCGATGATTTCTGCCCAGCGGCGGTTGTCTTGTTCGCTCAGGTCTTCCCGGGGCATTTGCGCCAAATAAAGTTTGATCGCGCTGTAGAGCGCTTCGACGTCATCGCTGAGGCTGCGCATCTCTTGGGTGATTGCGGTTTGATTGCCGCGCAGGACCTCTTGCATCGAAGTGAGCATATTGTCGATCAGGTCGCCCAGGCGCAGGGTTTCTCGCGCGGCGTTGGCCAGGGCCAGGCTCGGCGTGGTGAGCGCGGCCAGGTCAAGGTGGCGTGGTTTGGCCTTGCCATTGGTTTCTTCGCGCTCGGGCAGCAGCCAGGCACACAGCCGCGCCATAGGGCCAATGGTGGGCAGCAGAATCAAGCAGCGCGTGACGTTGTAGAGCAGGTGGAAGGTGATGACCATGCCTTGGGCGCTGTAATCCAGGCCGTCCATCCAGAGGACGAGTGGGTCAAGCACGGGAATGATCAGCAACAGACCAATCAATTTGTACAACAGGCTGCCCAGGGCCACTTGGCGCCCGGCAGTGTTTTGCATGCTGGTGCTGAGAAAGGCCAGCACGCCGCTGCCGATGTTGGCGCCGATCACCAGGCCGATAGCCACATGCAGCCCGATCACGCCGGCGCCCGCCAGGGTTGCCGTGAGCAATACAGCGGCAAGGCTGGAATAGGAAATCATGGCGAACAGCGCGCCGACCAGAGCGTCCAGCAAGATATCGCCGGTCAGCGAGGCGAAGATGACTTTGACACCCTGGGCATGGGTGATCGGCCCGGCGGCTTCGACGATCAATTGCAGCGCGAGGATGATCAGCCCCAAGCCGATTCCGACCCGGCCCAGTTGCCCGGCGCGCGTCTGTTTGCGCGACAGGAAGAAAATCACCCCGAGGAAGATCAGCAGCGGCGACAGCCAGGACAAGTCGAAAGTCAGCACCCGGGCCATCAACGCAGTACCGACGTCGGCGCCAAGCATGGTGGCCAAGGCCGGCGTGAGGCTCATCAGCCCTTGGCCGACGAAGGACGTCACCAGCATCGCGGTAGCGTTACTGCTTTGCACCATGGCCGTCACCAGGATACCGGCGACAAAGGCCAGCCAGCGCTTGGACATGTTCTGCCCGATGACTTGGCGCAAATTGGACCCGTAGACCCGCAGGATGCCGGTACGGACGATATGCGTGCCCAGATAAGCAGGGTCACGGCGGAAAGCAGATTGAGCAAGGTCAGCATGCTCGGCCCCCCGTGTGGGTGCGCTCCAGCAGGAGCGAAGGAAAGTTGCCGCGTGCCGTTCTACGTCTTGTACTTAAGCTGTAGTTGGCGAATGGGCTCTGCGCCAGCATCGCATAGCTAAAGTGGGGATTGAAACAAAACTGTCATGAAGATCGTTCCCACGCGGAGCGTGGGAACGATCAAACGGGCCATTCAGCAGCGGGTCAGGATTATTGACCGGAATGTCCTTGCGCAGTTTCACTGGATCCTGCTGTTTCTTCTTTTTAGCGATGGCGGTGCGCATCTTGATGTTCACCGCTTCTACCGCCAGCGAGAATGCCATGGCGAAGTAGACGTAGCCTTTTGGCACATGTACGTCGAAGGATTCGGCGATCAGTACAGTACCCACCACCAGCAGGAACGACAGCGCCAGCATTTTCAGCGACGGGTGCTTGTCGATGAACTCGCTGATGGTGCCGGCGGCCAGCATCATCACCAGTACGGCCACGACGATTGCAGCCACCATTACCGGCACATGGGAAACCATGCCGACGGCGGTGATCACCGAGTCCAGAGAAAAAACGATGTCGATGATCGCGATCTGGATGATGGTGTAGATGAACTTGCCACCGGCGCCCTTGGGCTCGTCGTGGGTTTCATCTTCGCCTTCCAGGGCGTGGTACATCTCCTGGGAGCTTTTCCACAGCAGGAACAGGCCGCCGAAGAACAGGATCAGGTCACGGCCGGAAATGCCCTGGCCAAGCACCACGAACAGGTCCGCGGTCAGTTGCATGACCCAGGTGATCGATAGAAGCAACAGGATGCGCGTGACCATGGCCAGCGCCAGGCCGAAGATCCGGGTGCGCGCCTGCATATGCTTGGGCATGCGGCTGACCAGGATCGAAATCATGATGATGTTATCGATGCCCAGGACGATCTCGAGGGCCGTCAGGGTGAAGAAGGCAATCCAGATTTCCGGATTGGTCAGCCATTCCATGTGTATTCCTTTGAGCAAATGTTATACCGCGCCAGCTGCAGCGCCGCGCGGTGAGTGAGTCGGTACGATTATAGAGTGCTGAACAGCGGAAAAATCCCCATCAGCATGCAGCGAACATTATGCACAGGCACACCAGCACTGCCCACTTGAGGGTGAAGCGCTGATGATCACCGAACTCGATACCGGCCAGGGCCACCAGCAGGTAAGTGGAGGTACCAGCGGGCTGAGCAAGTGTACCGGTTGCCCAACGATCGATGCGCGGGCCATTTCCACCGCGGTGATGCCGTAGTGGCTGGCGGCTTCGGCCAGTACCGGCAGCACGCCGTAGTAGAACGCATCGTTGGACATGAAGAAGGTGAACGGCATGCTTACCAGCGCGGTGATCACCGCCAGGTACGGGCCCATGGCCTCGGGGATGACCGCCAGCAGGCTCTTGGACATGGCGTCGACCATGCCGGTGCCTGACAGGATGCCAGTGAAAATGCCCGCGGCGAAGATCAGCCCCACCACCGCCAACACGCTGCCGGCGTGGGCCGCGACGCGGTCTTTCTGCTGTTGCAGGCACGGGTAGTTGACGATCATCGCGATACTGAACGCCACCATGAACAGCACAGGCAACGGCAACAGGCCGGCGATCAGGGTGCACATCAGCGCCAGGGTCAAGGCGCCGTTGAACCAGATCAGCTTCGGGCGGCGAGCATCAGGGAACTGCGACACGCTGATTTCGCTGTGGTCGATCTCGTCGCCTTGCAGGTGCAGTTCACCCAGGCGCGCACGCTCGCGCTTGCCGTACATATAGGCAATCACCAGGATCGCCACGACGCCGGCGGCCATGGCCGGGATCATCGGCACGAAGATGTCCGAGGGGTCCACATGCAACGCACTGGCGGCGCGGGCCGTCGGGCCACCCCAAGGGGTCATGTTCATCACGCCACCGGCGAGAATGATCAGGCCCGCCATGATTCGTGGGCTCATGCCGATGCGTTGGTAAAGCGGCAGCATGGCGGCGACGCAGATCATGTAGGTAGTGGCGCCGTCACCGTCCAGGGATACCACCAGGGCCAGCACGGCAGTGCCGACCGAGACCTTCAGCGGGTCGCCCTTGACCATCTTGAGGATCTTGCGCACGGCTGGGTCGAACAGGCCGGAGTCGATCATCAAGGCAAAGTAGAGGATGGCGAACATCAGCATCACGCCGGTCGGCGCGAGCTTGGTGATGCCTTCGAGCATCATCGGGCCAATCTTCGGCGCGAAACCGCCGAACAACGCGAACAGGATGGGCACGATGATCAGGGCGATCAGCGCGGACAGGCGCTTGGTCATGATCAGGAACATGAACGTGATGACCATGGCAAAGCCAAGGAAAGTCAGCATAGGGATACTCCAGGCGTAGCGCGGCTAGGGAATGGCAAACCGGGTGAGGGTCAGCGCAGAACGAAAGGCACGAGGCGTACGGGTGGAGTTGCAGCGAACAGGCGGGTACGAGCGGACATCGGGAATCACCATTGTTGTTGTTAACAGCCGGTCTGTTGCCGGCAGTGAGGGCGATCCTAGACGGGGAAGCTTTCAGCCAGCTTTCGCCGGGAAAAGACGGGACACACGGTCATGAGACTTATGCAGATAAAAATGTGGGAGGGGCAAGCCCCCTCCCACATTTGGATCACTTGATTAGCTGAGCTCTTACGGCAGTTCCAGGCCACCGGCCGCTTTATGCAGCGCACGCAGATGCTCGCCCAGTTGCTTGAGGTTGGCTTCACTGGCGGCAATCTCGGCAGCGCGGGACGGATCGAGCAGCGCCCTCACCTCCTTATCCAGCTCGCCGGTCAAACGATTGCAGTTGCTTCTGGCGCTCCGCGCTTTCCGATTCCAGGCGCTTGGCTTCCGAAGGCTGCGGCAGGCCATAGCCGCCGCTGTCCAGCAACTCGGCCGGACGACTGAGGAAGCCACTGTTGGCGAGGATCTGTTGCAGCGTGTTGTTGGCTTTCTCCATGCCGCCGTTTTTCAGCTCGCGGGCATTGAGGTAGCGCTGCTTGACTTCATCCTGGGCGAGCATCAGCTGCCTGCGATAGCTGGCCTGCTCCAGCAGCAACAGCGCGGCGCTGGTGCGCAGGTCGGCCTGGCTGAACCACTGGCGACGCGCTTGCGCATCCAGGGCCAACCAGTCTTCGACCTGGGTCTGCTTGATCGGCAGGCGCTTGCGCAGCACATCGAACATGGCCTGGTAACGCTCGCGGAACGAGTCGAAGTGATACCCCAGGCGCAGCGCCTCGCGTTTGTCATTCAACACGCTGGTGTCGGCCAGGCCGCGCGCGCTGAGGACTTCGAGCAAACCGTTGGGGGTGATGTTGTCCAGGCCGGTCAATTGCGGGTTGGCACTGCCACTGCGCAACAGTTTCAGGCTCTCCACCGCACAGTTGTTGGAGATGAAGAAGTAGTTGCCGTCATAGCTCCAGTGCATTTCAGCGGCATGTTCGACGGTGTCGTTGATTTCCTGGCGGTTGAGCTTCAGCGGCACCGACGCTAGGCCACGCAGTTCGGTCTTGGTGTATTCGTCGATGACCTGGGCCAGCGGCAGTACGAACAGTCGTGATGGGTACTTGCCCACCAGGCCGTCCCAGCTCGACAACTGTACGTCACCGACGAAGGCGCGGTAGGACAACACCAGGTGTCGGTCCAGGTCCAGCCGACAATCCGGGCCACGCGGGCGACCTGGGGCGCAAATCACCAGGCGCAGCATGCTATGGCCCCAGCGGCTGACCAGATTCTGGTTGGCCTCGGCGAGCAGGTAATCGATTTCATACACCCGTTCCGGGTCAATCTGGCCCAGGGGCGTCTTGGCGAAATCGTTGCCGGCGTTCAGGAACGGATAGGTCGTGGCACAGGTGTCCTGCACGGGCGGTGCCCAGCCGAAATGCTCCTTGTAATAGCGGAAAAGCGCGGGGCGTCGGCAGGCGTAGCTGGGGTCGAGGAGGAAATACTCCATGTTGACCGCCACGAACTCCAACGGGCTGGTGGTTTCGTAGATATCCGGGCTGCGCACCACCTGATTATTGTGCTGTTCGCGTTCGCCGCGGCGGCCGACGTATTGCGGCCAGCCGGCGAGGTCCAACAGGCGCGGATCGTCACTTAGGGTAAAGCGACGGTCGTTCTGGCCACGGCATTGGTCGGGCAAACCGATCAAGCCGGTGATGTTGTTCTGGCGGCTGCAGCGTTGGATCAGGGCGCGTTCATCTTTGGGCCACAGGCGCGCACGGTCATAGATGTGAGTCAGTTCATGCAGCACGGTGGCTAGCATTTCCCGGCGCACGCTGCCGTGGGGGCGATTGGTTTTCTGGGTGGCGGCGCTGCCGTCGGTCAGGCTGGCGAGCAGGTTTTGGTTCAAGTCCAGTTCGGACACAAGAGAGGCTTGGCCGTAAGCGTTTGCTGGCATCTTGTCGGTCCAGCCGACATCGATGCGGCGATCCAGCTGCTCGATGAAGCGTGGCGGCAAGGCGCGCATCGCATCATCGAGCAATGCCTGGCTGGCCTGCTGTTCAGCCGGGCTCAAGCCATCGGTCTTGAGCCGCAGTTGCAGGCTGGCCTGGGCTGTATTTGCACACAGCAGCACAGCCCCGGCCAGGAGCCAGGCTTTGACGCGCCTCACAGAGCGAGAATAGCTTCGGCGAGGGTCTGGTCACTGGCATCACGGGCTTGCGGTACGCGGGTGCGCAGGGTGTCGAAGGCAGCTTCGAGTTGCGCGCCGCGAATCTCGCCATTGGTGGCGACGAAACTGGCGGCATCATCGTGGGCTTCACGCACGATTTTGGAATCGCGGATGGAAGTGGTGGTGTCCGAGGTGAAATCAATGGTACGCGCCGAAGCACGCACGACGATGTTACTGGTGGCCTTCAAGGTTTGCGCCTGGGCGACATCGGCCAAAAACAGCAGGCCGAGGGCGGCGACGATCAACGGGCTACGCATTGCGGTGACTCCAAATACAAAGATGATTATTGGACGAGAATTGCTTGCGCCAGTTCAAGGTCGCTTGCATGAAGTTTTGGTTGGGTGCGGCGCAGATAATCCAGTGCGGACTCCAGGCGTACGCCCCGCCATTGGCCATCAGTGGCAATGAAAGCGGCAGCATCATCCTGGGCGGCCACGACCAACTTGTTGTCGAACGGTGCAGAGGTCACCTTGCTGGTGGCGTACACGCTGACAACAGTGCTCTGGGTGGACACATCAAGGGCCGAAGCCAAGGGTGACCAGCAGGCGGAAAACAATATAGGGACAATCAACAGGCGGTATGAAAAAGCCATGGGACTCGACAACTGAAAGCGAGCGCCAAGGCTAGCGCAATGCCCGGGCGAGAGCCAGCGCACAGGCATCCGGGAGCGGCTGGCGCTCCCTTCTGGTTGCCATGGATCAGATCGCCAGGATGGCCTGCGCCAGCTGTGCATCGGTTGCGGTGTTCAGTTGCGGCGCTTGTTGGCGGATGTGGGCCAGGGCACTTTCCAGCTTCACGCCTCGGATGGCGCCTTCACTGGCGACAAAGCTGGCCGCGTCGTCACGTGCGGCCTGTACCACTTTGTTATCGCGCAGGGAGGAGGTGGCATCTGAGGTTGCGTCGGAAGTGGCTTTCAGCGCGCCGACGATCGAGTCGGTGGTCATGATAAAGCTGCTCGCATGGGCATTGGCAGCCAGGGTCAACACAGCAGCAGTGCATAACAGGCGAAGACGGGACATGGGGAAACTCCTGTAGACGAATAATAAGGTGGCGCGAAGCGGCCACTGCGAAACGGACTGGGACTGTTGAGCATCAGACGCACGCTCTACAAGGTTCGCCACGTGGTGAGTGGATATTAGTCTCGCGATTGTCTATTCGGAAGCCTGCAATTAACTGTACCTGTCATTTGTTGCATTCATAAATCTGTACCTGTAAGCAGAAATCCCGCGGTTTCAAGCCCCTATCGCAGAAACAACAAAGCCCGCCTCCGGTTATCCGGGGCGGGCTTTGTTTTGATAAATCTGGGTGCTGGCGGTGGACCCGGCGGGTCAGGGCCAGCGGGCGCCTATTAGCGCCAGAACGGCTTGCTCAGCTCTTCGTAGCGTTGAGCTTCGCTGATACCGGCGTCAGCCAGCAGACGCGAATCCAGGCGAGCCAATTGGTGGCGGCTGGAGATGCGGCGCTGCCACAACATCAGGTTGGCGAGAACGCGCAAGGGCAGGGAAGCGTTGGTATTTACAGCTTTATCTTCGAAGAACAGTTCGGAACTGAGTGTACGTTCCATGATGACATCCTTCCGCTTGTGGCGGGATTAGGTAGTGGTTTAACTGATGCCAATGATCCTCCTCCGGCGCAAGACTCTCTAGATACAGTTCACCTGTATTGTGAGAGGCCAGTTAACTGTTTAATCAGGCTGTACGGTACGAAAATGGGGCAACTGTACCTATCTGCACCTTAACGGTGCGAAATAGGTGTTTTCGAAGGAAGGAGTGGGATATTTCAGTAGAATTTGACCAGTACAGAAGTACAGTTTTTTTACTAAGATGCCCATTGGATCTTCGAGCTGATGAAACTGTATTTGCATCAGCCCGGATCTGTATCGATCAGCCCTTGAGCATATGTCCGGTTTCTTCAAGGTTGATGTGCCAACTGAGGGCTTCACGCAGGATGTGCGGCGTGTGCCCGCCGATGGCACACGCGGCCTCAAAGTAGGTATTGAGCGCGTCGCGGTAGGCCGGATGCACGCAGTTGTCGATGATCACTCGTGCGCGCTCCCGTGGTGCCAGGCCGCGCAGATCGGCAAGGCCCACTTCGGTGACGAGAATGTCCACGTCATGCTCGGTGTGGTCCACATGACTGACCATCGGTACCACGCTGGAAATCGCGCCGCCCTTGGCAATCGATTTTGTGACGAAGATCGCCAGGTGCGCATTGCGCGCGAAGTCACCGGAGCCGCCAATGCCGTTCATCATCCGCGTGCCGCACACGTGGGTGGAATTGACGTTGCCGTAGATGTCGAACTCCAGCGCGGTGTTGATGCCGATGATGCCCAGCCGCCGCACCACTTCAGGGTGATTGGAGATTTCCTGCGGGCGCAGCACCAGTTTGTCCTTGTAATGCTCCAGGTTGCCGAACACGTCGGCGTTGCGTCGCTCCGACAAGGTGATCGAGCTGCCGGAGGCGAAGCTCAGCTTGCCGGCGTCGATCAGGTCGAACGTGGAGTCCTGCAGCACTTCCGAGTACATGGTCAGGTCTTCAAACGGCGAGTCGATCAAGCCACACATTACTGCGTTGGCAATGTTGCCGATCCCCGCCTGCAGCGGACCGAGCTTGTTGGTCATGCGCCCGGCGTCCACCTCTTGCTTGAGGAAGTTGATCAGATGGTTGGCAATGCCTTGGGTGTCGCTGTCAGGTGGCGTCACCGTAGAGGCGGAGTCGGCCTGATTGGTGATCACAATGGCGACGATCTTCTCCGGCGGGATCGGAATTGCGGTGCTGCCAATGCGGTCGTCGACCTTCACCAGCGGAATCGGCGTACGGGTTGGCCGGTAGGTCGGGATATAGATGTCATGCAACCCTTCCAGGTTCGGGTTGTGCGCCAGGTTGATCTCGACAATTACCTGCTTGGCAAAAATCGCGAAACTGGCCGAGTTGCCTACGGAGGTGGTGGGCACGATGTGCCCTTGCTCAGTGATCGCGACGGCTTCAATCACCGCAATGTCCGGCAGTTTGAGCTGGTTGTTGCGCAACTGCTCGACGGTTTCCGACAGGTGCTGGTCGATAAACATGACTTCGCCGGCGTTGATCGCCTTGCGCAGGGTGCTGTCGACCTGGAATGGCATGCGTCGCGACAGCACGCCGGCTTCGGTCAGTTGCTTGTCCAAGTCATTGCCCAGGCTGGCGCCGGTCATCAGGGTGATTTTCAGAGGCGAAGTCTTGGCGCGTTCGGCCAGGGCGTGGGGGACGGCCTTGGCTTCACCGGCGCGGGTGAAGCCGCTCATGCCGACGGTCATGCCGTCCTCGATCAGTGCGGCGGCTTCTGCCGCGCTCATGACCTTGTTCAACAACGAAGGCAAGCGGATACGATCACGGTACATGAATTGTTATCTCAGGCTACGGAAGCAAGGTGGGCAGTGTAGTGATTTCAAAAAGTTTCGGCCCGCTACCATGGTCGAATGCCAGGTAGCGATTTAGAGCCTTTGGTCGGGTTTCATCCCGTAATAAAAAACCCCAGCCTACGGGAGGCCAGGGTTTGGGGTATTGCGCTGGCGCAGTGTTATTCGACGGCTTTGACCATGTCTTCGATGACCTTCTTGGCATCGCCGAAGACCATCATGGTCTTGTCCAGATAGAACAACTCGTTATCCAGGCCGGCGTAGCCGCTGGCCATCGAGCGCTTGTTGACGATGATGGTCTTGGCCTTGAACGCCTCGAGGATTGGCATGCCGGCAATCGGCGAGTTCGGATCGTTCTTCGCAGCCGGGTTGACCACATCGTTGGCGCCCAACACCAGCACCACGTCGGCCTGGCCGAACTCGGAGTTGATGTCTTCCATCTCGAATACCTGGTCGTAAGGCACTTCTGCCTCGGCCAGCAGTACGTTCATATGCCCTGGCATACGGCCCGCTACGGGGTGAATCGCGTACTTCACAGTGACCCCGCGGTGAGTAAGCTTTTCAGTCAGCTCTTTAAGCGCGTGTTGGGCCCGGGCGACTGCCAAGCCATAGCCCGGCACGATGATCACCGTGTCGGCATTGGTCAGCAAGAACGTGGCGTCGTCGGCCGAACCGGACTTCACCGGGCGCGCTTCCTTGGAGCCAGCTGCCGCGCCGGCATCTACTGTGTTGCCGAAACCGCCCAGCAGCACATTAAAGAAGGAGCGGTTCATCGCCTTGCACATGATGTACGACAGGATCGCGCCGCTGGAGCCCACCAGGGAGCCCGCGATGATCAACATCGAGTTGTTCAGCGAGAAGCCAATGCCCGCCGCTGCCCAGCCGGAGTAACTGTTAAGCATCGACACTACTACTGGCATGTCAGCGCCGCCGATCGGGATGATGATCAGCACACCCAGTACGAAGGCCAGGGCCAGCATCAGTGCGAACGCGGTGAGGTTGCCGGTGAACATGAACGCCAGGCCCAGGCCCAGGGTTGCAAGGCCGAGCACCAGGTTCAGTTTGTGTTGGCCACCGAACCGTACCGGTGCGCCCTGGAACAGGCGGAACTTGTACTTGCCCGACAGCTTGCCGAATGCGATCACCGAGCCGGAGAAGGTGATTGCACCGATGGCAGCACCGAGGAACAGTTCCAGGCGGTTACCGGCCGGGATCGAATCGCCCAAGTGCTTGACGATACCCAGGGACTGCGGCTCGACCACGGCGGCAATGGCGATGAACACTGCTGCCAAGCCGATCATGCTGTGCATGAAGGCGACCAACTCGGGCATCTTGGTCATTTCGACACGCTTGGCCATGATCGAGCCGGCGGTACCGCCAACCAGTAGGCCAACGATGACGTAGCCGATACCGGCAGTCGCCAGTTCAGCCCCCAGCTTATAGATGAGGCCGACGGTGGTGAGTACCGCCAGCGCCATGCCGAGCATGCCGAACAGGTTGCCGCGTCGCGAGGTGGTGGGGTGCGAAAGGCCCTTGAGGGCCTGGATGAAACAGATCGACGCGATCAGGTAGAGCGTCGTCACCAGATTCATGCTCATTACTTCTGCACCTCTTCTTTCACAGCTTTGGGCGCTTTCTTCTTGAACATCTCAAGCATCCTACGCGTAACCAGGAAACCACCGAATACGTTAACTGCCGCCAAGGCTACCGCCAGGGTGCCCATAGTCTTGCCCAGCGGGGTGACGGTCAGCGCGGCAGCCAGCATGGCGCCGACGATGACAATCGCGGAAATGGCGTTGGTCACGGCCATCAGCGGCGTGTGCAATGCGGGTGTTACGTTCCAGACCACGTGATAACCGACATAAATCGCCAGCACAAAGATGATCAGGTTGTAGATACCGGGGGAGATAAGCTCTTCCATCGTCTGAATCCCTGCTTAGGCGTTTTTGCGGATGACTTGGCCGTCGCGGCACATCAGGCACGCGGCGACGATGTCGTCTTCGAGGTTGATTTCAAACTGCCCTTCCTTGGTGAAGACCAGCTTAAGGAAGTCCAGCAGGTTGCGTGCATACAAGGCCGACGCGTCGGCGGCGACAGCGCCCGCCAGGTTGGTCGGGCCGCAGATGATTACGCCGTTTTCCACCACCACCTGGTCGGCGACGGTCAGCGGGCAGTTGCCGCCTTGTGCGGCGGCGAGGTCGATGACTACCGAACCGGGCTTCATTTGCGCCACGGTATCGGCGCTCAGCAGGGTTGGAGCCTTGCGGCCTGGAATCAACGCTGTGGTGATAACGATGTCGGCCTGCTTGGCGCGTTCGTGTACGGCCAGGGCCTGGCGCTGCATCCAGCTGGTCGGCATCGGGCGTGCGTAACCACCGACACCGACGGCGCATTCACGCTCTTCATCGGTTTCGTAAGGTACGTCGACAAATTTCGCACCGAGGGATTCGATCTGCTCTTTAACCGCCGGGCGTACGTCGGACGCCTCGATCACCGCACCCAGGCGTTTCGCCGTGGCGATGGCCTGCAGCCCCGCAACACCGGCGCCGAGGATCAACACGCGCGCAGCTTTTACGGTGCCAGCGGCGGTCATCAGCATCGGCATGAAGCGCGGGTAGTGATGAGCGGCCAGTAACACGGCCTTGTAACCGGCGATGTTGGCCTGGGAGGACAGTACGTCCAGGCTTTGGGCCCGTGAAGTACGTGGCGCAGCTTCCAGGGCAAAGGCGATGACGCCACGCTCTGCGAGCTTGGCGATGGTTTCGTTGCTGAACGGATTGAGCATGCCCACCAACACGGTGCCACTTTTGATCAGCGCCAGTTCGCTGTCGCTGGGGGCAACCACCTTGAGGATCAGCTCGGCGCCAAATGCATCGTTGGCGCTGCCAATGGTTGCGCCTGCTGTTTCATAGGCACTGTCGACGATGCTGGCGTTGATGCCGGCACCGCTTTGTACAGTGACCTTATGGCCCTGGCCGATCAGTTTCTTGATGGTTTCCGGGGTGGCAGCCACCCGCGTTTCACCGGTCTGGGTTTCGAGAGGAACACCAATGTGCACGTCAAATCTCCTGCATGATCTTTTTGCTTTTGATCTTTTTGTAAAAAGGCCAGTGCACCGCGAGTGGCGCAACTGGGGCGGCCGATCAGCACGATCCCGCTGAAATGACAGCGGGGCGCGGCATTTTGCAGGCGAACTTTACGGCCTTCAAGGGATTATGACGGGTGACGAAAAATTAACTACAAGTCACCCTGTGACTGATTGTCGCAACACCATGGAATAACCTCATTAAATACAAGTAATTAAAGGGCTGCAGCTGTTTTTCGCTGCTTTTTCTATCTTTGGCGTGAATAGTCGGTTATTGGCTGGTAAGTGTCGCTCCAAGCCATGAAAATCATGGCTTGGAGCCGTATTTCTGTTCGATGAGTACAGTCTGTTCAAATGCGACATATATTTATATCTGTAGGCTTAAAAATAACCTGACTACAGGGTCAATAATTCGAAATGTTTCCCTCAGGTGCTGGGGCTGTAGCGCTGTGATTGGTCGACCAGCCAATCCCTGAAAGCGTGTAATGAGGCTGATTCGACCTTTTTGTCGGGAATCATCAGGTAATAAGCCTTTTCGCTGCTCAACGCTTCACTGCTGGCAATGACCAGCTGCTGCTCCTTCAGCTCCCGCTGGATGAGGAATGGCGGAATCAGCGCAACGCCCATGTCATGCGTGGCCGCTTGGGACAACATCGAGAATAGCTCGTATCTAGGGCCTGTCATGTCGCGGGGAACGTTCAGCTGTCGGGCGTTGAACCATTGCCGCCAGGCATAGGGGCGTGTGGTCTGCTGCAGTAGCGGCAATTCGGCGATCTCCTGGGGGTGAAATGCGTGCGGCCACCGAGTAAGCATGGGCTACACACGGGTACAGGGTTTTCGCCCATGAGTCTGTGGGACTCTGTACCGGACCAATCGGCATCGCCGAAATAGATCGCAGCGTCGAACTCCGTGTCGGCGAATAGGAAGGGGCGTGTGCGGTTGGTCAGGTTGACCGTTACTTCCGGGTGCTGACGTTGAAAGTCCTTGAGGCGCGGGATCAGCCATTGCGTGCCGAAAGTCGGTACCACTGCCAGTTCGATGACGTTGGCACCCTGCTGGCCCATGACGGACAAGGTGTCTCGCTCCACAGCGTCTAGCTGTGTTGCCACTCTGCGGCTATAAGACAGGCCAGCCTCCGTCAACTTCACACCGCGTCGTGAGCGGCGAAAC
The DNA here is from genome assembly GCA_029853015.1 of Chelidonichthys spinosus. Classification (NCBI taxonomy): domain Eukaryota; kingdom Metazoa; phylum Chordata; class Actinopteri; order Perciformes; family Triglidae; genus Chelidonichthys; species Chelidonichthys spinosus. The sequence goes on from JARXKY010000106.1 coordinate 19,570, forward strand.
AGTTCGACACTTAAAAACTCCTCTAGGCTGGCGATCTGTCGGCAGATGGCGCCCTGGGTGATCGAAAGCTCTTGCGCCGCCTTGGTAAAGCTCTCGTGACGGGCTGCTGCTTCAAAGCTTATCAGTGCGGTGGTGCTGGGAATTTTTCTGCGCATGTACGTTGCCCTCACAGATAAAGCGCATTTCTGGCCTGGTTGAATGTTACGAAGTGAGAAATTAGCACAAGCCTATGCGCAAACCTCGTTTGCCCTCTGGGCCGACCCGGCCTAGTCTGCATCCACGACTTCTGATGTTTTGCGCGAGGACTTATTCATGGCTGGCAAGGCAAGCTTCAACTGGATCGATCCGCTGCTGCTGGATCAACAGCTCACCGAAGAAGAGCGCATGGTGCGCGACAGCGCTGAGCAATTTGCTCAGGACAAGCTGGCTCCGCGTGTACTCGAAGCCTTCCGTCATGAAAAGACTGACCCGGCGATCTTCCGTGAGATGGGGGAAACCGGTTTACTGGGCGCGATGATTCCCGAGCAGTACGGCGGCAGTGGCTTGAACTACGTCAGCTATGGGTTGATTGCGCGTGAAGTGGAGCGTGTCGACTCTGGCTATCGCTCGATGATGAGCGTGCAGTCGTCACTGGTCATGGTGCCGATCAATGAATTTGGCACTGAGGCGCAGAAACAGAAGTACCTGCCTAAGCTTGCTTCTGGCGAATGGATCGGCTGTTTTGGCCTGACCGAACCTAACCATGGCTCCGACCCGGGCGCGATGATTACCCGGGCGCGCAAAGTGGATGGCGGCTATAGCCTGACCGGCGCGAAGATGTGGATTACCAACAGTCCGATCGCGGACGTGTTTGTGGTGTGGGGCAAAGACGATGCGGGCGATATCCGTGGCTTCGTCCTGGAGAAGGGTTGGAAAGGCCTGAGCGCACCGGCCATTCACGGCAAGGTCGGCCTACGGGCCTCCATCACCGGTGAAATCGTCATGGATAACGTATTCGTGCCAGAAGAGAACATCTTCCCGGACGTGCGTGGGTTGAAAGGTCCTTTTACTTGTCTTAATTCGGCACGGTACGGGATTTCCTGGGGGGCGCTGGGGGCTGCTGAGTTCTGCTGGCACACGGCGCGTCAGTACACCCTTGATCGTCAGCAGTTTGGTCGGCCATTAGCCGCCACGCAGTTGATCCAGAAGAAGCTGGCCGATATGCAGACCGAAATCACCCTGGCTCTTCAAGGTTGCCTGCGTCTGGGCCGGATGAAAGACGAAGGTACGGCGGCGGTTGAGATTACTTCGATCATGAAGCGCAACTCCTGTGGCAAGTCCCTGGACATCGCACGCATGGCCCGGGACATGCTGGGTGGCAACGGCATCTCCGATGAGTTCGGAGTGGCGCGCCACTTGGTTAACCTGGAGGTGGTCAACACCTATGAAGGGACCCATGACGTGCATGCCTTGATTCTGGGGCGCGCACAAACCGGTCTTCAGGCGTTCTACTAATAGGAGCATGGGCATGGGCGCGCTTTCGCATCTGCGGGTACTGGATTTGTCGCGAGTACTGGCGGGACCCTGGTCCGGGCAGATCCTTGCAGACCTTGGGGCCGAGGTGATCAAGGTCGAAAGACCCGGTAGTGGTGATGACACGCGCGCCTGGGGCCGCCCTTCCTGAAAGATGCCGATGGCGAGAACACCAGTGAGGCAGCGTATTACCTTTCGGCTAACCGCAATAAAGAGTCGGTGACTATCGACTTTACGCGACCGGAGGGGCAAAAGTTGGTGCGCGATCTGGCTGCCAAGTCGGACATCTTGATCGAGAACTTCAAGGTCGGGGGGCTTGCAGCCTATGGCCTGGATTATGAATCGCTCAAGGAGGCCAACCCGGAGCTGATCTATTGCTCAATCACGGGGTTTGGCCAGACGGGGCCTTATGCAGCGCGTGCCGGCTACGACTTCATGATCCAGGGGCTGGGTGGGCTCATGAGTCTGACGGGCAGGCCTGAGGGGGATGAGGGGGCCGGGCCGGTCAAGGTTGGCGTCGCGCTGACGGACATCCTGACAGGGCTCTATTCAACTGTGGCGATCCTGGCAGCGCTGGCGCATCGCGATCATGATGGTGGTGGCCAACATATCGATATGGCACTGCTGGATGTACAGGTGGCTTGCCTGGCAAACCAGGCGATGAATTACCTGACAACCGGAGCGTCGCCGAAGCGCCTGGGGAATGCCCATCCTAATATAGTGCCCTATCAGGACTTTCCCACAGCCGATGGGGATTTCATTCTTACCGTGGGTAATGACAGCCAATTCCGTAAATTCGCCGAAGTCGCTGGGCAGCCACAGTGGGCGGATGACTCGCGTTTCTCCACCAACAAGGCTCGAGTAGCCAATCGTGCGGTGCTTATTCCATTGATCCGCCAGGCTACGGTCTTCAAGACGACTGCTGAATGGGTGGCAGGGTTGGAGCGAGTGGGCGTGCCGTGCGGACCGATCAATGATCTGGCGCAGGTATTTGCCGATCCTCAGGTCAAGGCGCGGGCTTGGCTATGGAGCTGCCTCATGCGCTGGCGGGGATGGTGCCTCAGGTTGCCAACCCGATACGTTTATCCAAGACACCTGTGGAGTACCGTAGTGCGCCTCCTCTATTGGGGGAGCATACGCTTCAGGTGTTGCAGGGGGTTCTGGGGTTGGGTGCAGCTAATGTGGCTGCGTTGAAGGCGGCAGGTGTCATCTGAGTTATTCCCTCTATATAGAAGTGCGAAGAGTGTTCTTCTAGAGAGTGCTCGTTTTTTAATCAATCCTAACTTATTGATAGAAAAGCAGAATTAAGTGTTGACGGCAGATTCTGGAAGCCTATAATTCGCCCCACTTCCGGCGCAGTCGAAACGGAAAACTCCTTGGTAAACAATGAGTTATGAAGTTTTCGGCAGCAAGTAGCTTCAGTTCATCGAAGCCCAAAGGAAGTTGAAAAAAGAGGTGTTGACAGCAGCGTGTAACGCTGTAGAATTCGCCTCCCGCTGATGAGAGATCAGAAGCGCAAGTGGTTGAAGTTGTTGAAGAAATCTTCGAAAGCTTCTGAAAATAATCACTTGACAGCAAATGAGGCTGCTGTAGAATGCGCGCCTCGGTTGAGACGAAAGCTCTTAACCAACCGCTCTTTAACAACTGAATCAAGCAATTCGTGTGGGTGCTTGTGGAGTCAGACTGATAGTCAACAAGATTATCAGCATCACAAGTTACTCCGCGAGAAATCAAAGATGTAACCAACGATTGCTGAGCCAAGTTTAGGGTTTCTTAAAAACCCAAAGATGTTTGAACTGAAGAGTTTGATCATGGCTCAGATTGAACGCTGGCGGCAGGCTTAACACATGCAAGTCGAGCGGTAGAGAGAAGCTTGCTTCTCTTGAGAGCGGCGGACGGGTGAGTAATGCCTAGGAATCTGCCTGGTAGTGGGGGATAACGTTCGGAAACGGACGCTAATACCGCATACGTCCTACGGGAGAAAGCAGGGGACCTTCGGGCCTCTTGCCATCAGATGTGCCCAGATGGGATTAGCTAGTAGGTGGGGTAATGGCTCACCTAGGCGACGATCCCTAGCTGGTCTGAGAGGATGACCAGCCACACTGGAACTGAGACACGGTCCAGACTCCTACGGGAGGCAGCAGTGGGGAATATTGGACAATGGGCGAAAGCCTGATCCAGCCATGCCGCGTGTGTGAAGAAGGCCTTCGGGTTGTAAAGCACTTTAAGTTGGGAGGAAGGGTTGTAGATTAATACTCTGCAATTTTGACGTTACCGACAGAATAAGCATCGGCTAACTCTGTGCCAGCAGCCGCGGTAATACAGAGGATGCAAGCGTTATCCGGAATGATTGGGCGTAAAGCGCGCGTAGGTGGTTTGTTAAGTTGGATGTGAAATCCCGGGCTCAACCTGGGAACTGCATTCAAAACTGACTGACTAGAGTATGGTAGAGGGTGATGGAATTTCCGGTGTAGCGGTGAAATGCGTAGATATCGGAAGGAACACCAGTGGCGAAGGCGACCACCTGGACTGATACTGACGCTGAGGAGCGAAAGCGTGGGGAGCAAACAGGATTAGATACCCTGGTAGTCCACGCCGTAAACGATGTCTACTAGCCGTTGGGAGCCTTGAGCTCTTAGTGGCGCAGCTAACGCGTTAAATCGACCGCCTGGGGAGTACGGCCGCAAGGTTAAAACTCAAATGAATTGACGGGGGCCCGCACAAGCGGTGGAGCATGTGGTTTAATTCGATGCAACGCGAAGAACCTTACCTACTCTTGACATCCAGAGAACTTTCCAGAGATGGATTGGTGCCTTCGGGAACTCTGAGACAGGTGCTGCATGGCTGTCGTCAGCTCGTGTTGTGAAATGTTGGGTTAAGTCCCGCAACGAGCGCAACCCTTATCCTTTGTTGCCAGCGGTTCGGCCGGGAACTCAAAGGAGACTGCCAGTGATAAACTGGAGGAAGGTGGGGATGACGTCAAGTCATCATGGCCCTTACGAGTAGGGCTACACACGTGCTACAATGGTCGGTACAGAGGGTTGCCAAGCCGCGAGGTGGAGCTAATCCCAGAAAACCGATCGTAGTCCGGATTGGAGTCTGCAACTCGACTCCATGAAGTCGGAATCGCTAGTAATCGTAGATCAGAATGCTACGGTGAATACGTTCCCGGGCCTTGTACACACCGCCCGTCACACCATGGGAGTGGGTTGCAAAAGAAGTAGGTAGCTTAACCTTCGGGAGGGCGCTTACCACTTTGTGATTCATGACTGGGGTGAAGTCGTAACAAGGTAACCGTAGGGGAACCTGCGGTTGGATCACCTCCTTAATCGACGACATCAGCTGCTCCATAAGTTCCCACACGAATTGCTTGATTCATTGAAGAAGACGAAAGAAGCAGCCCGAAATTGGGTCTGTAGCTCAGTTGGTTAGAGCGCACCCCTGATAAGGGTGAGGTCGGCAGTTCGAATCTGCCCAGACCCACCAATTTTGTGTGGGAAACGCCTGTAGAAATACGGGGCCATAGCTCAGCTGGGAGAGCGCCTGCCTTGCACGCAGGAGGTCAACGGTTCGATCCCGTTTGGCTCCACCACTACTGCTTCTGTTTGTATAAAGCTTAGAAATGAGCATTCCATCGCTGTGATGGTGAATGTTGATTTCTAGTCTTTGACTAGTTCGTTCTTTAAAAATTTGGGTATGTGATAGAAAGATAGACTGAACGTTACTTTCACTGGTAACGTATCAGGCTAAGGTAAAATTTGTGAGTTCTCTTAATTGAGAAATTCGAATTTTCGGCGAATGTCGTCTTCACAGTATAACCAGATTGCTTGGGGTTATATGGTCAAGTGAAGAAGCGCATACGGTGGATGCCTTGGCAGTCAGAGGCGATGAAAGACGTGGTAGCCTGCGAAAAGCTTCGGGGAGTCGGCAAACAGACTTTGATCCGGAGATGTCTGAATGGGGGAACCCAGCCATCATAAGATGGTTATCTTGTACTGAATACATAGGTGCAAGAGGCGAACCAGGGGAACTGAAACATCTAAGTACCCTGAGGAAAAGAAATCAACCGAGATTCCCTTAGTAGTGGCGAGCGAACGGGGACTAGCCCTTAAGTGGCTTTGAGATTAGCGGAACGCTCTGGAAAGTGCGGCCATAGTGGGTGATAGCCCTGTACGCGAAAATCTCTTAGTCATGAAATCGAGTAGGACGGAGCACGAGAAACTTTGTCTGAATATGGGGGGACCATCCTCCAAGGCTAAATACTACTGACTGACCGATAGTGAACTAGTACCGTGAGGGAAAGGCGAAAAGAACCCCGGAGAGGGGAGTGAAATAGATCCTGAAACCGTATGCGTACAAGCAGTGGGAGCCCACTTTGTTGGGTGACTGCGTACCTTTTGTATAATGGGTCAGCGACTTATTTTCAGTGGCGAGCTTAACCGAATAGGGGAGGCGTAGCGAAAGCGAGTCTTAATAGGGCGTCTAGTCGCTGGGAATAGACCCGAAACCGGGCGATCTATCCATGGGCAGGTTGAAGGTTGGGTAACACTAACTGGAGGACCGAACCGACTACCGTTGAAAAGTTAGCGGATGACCTGTGGATCGGAGTGAAAGGCTAATCAAGCTCGGAGATAGCTGGTTCTCCCCGAAAGCTATTTAGGTAGCGCCTCGTGAACTCACCTTCGGGGGTAGAGCACTGTTTCGGCTAGGGGGTCATCCCGACTTACCAACCCGATGCAAACTCCGAATACCGGAGAATGTTATCACGGGAGACACACGGCGGGTGCTAACGTCCGTCGTGAAGAGGGAAACAACCCAGACCGCCAGCTAAGGTCCCAAAGTCATGGTTAAGTGGGAAACGATGTGGGAAGGCTTAGACAGCTAGGATGTTGGCTTAGAAGCAGCCATCATTTAAAGAAAGCGTAATAGCTCACTAGTCGAGTCGGCCTGCGCGGAAGATGTAACGGGGCTCAAACCAGACACCGAAGCTACGGGTATCACGTAAGTGATGCGGTAGAGGAGCGTTCTGTAAGCCTGTGAAGGTGAGTTGAGAAGCTTGCTGGAGGTATCAGAAGTGCGAATGCTGACATGAGTAACGACAATGGGTGTGAAAAACACCCACGCCGAAAGACCAAGGTTTCCTGCGCAACGTTAATCGACGCAGGGTTAGTCGGTCCCTAAGGCGAGGCTGAAAAGCGTAGTCGATGGAAAACAGGTTAATATTCCTGTACTTCTGGTTATTGCGATGGAGGGACGGAGAAGGCTAGGCCAGCTTGGCGTTGGTTGTCCAAGTTTAAGGTGGTAGGCTGGAATCTTAGGTAAATCCGGGATTCTAAGGCCGAGAGCTGATGACGAGTCATCTTTTAGATGACGAAGTGGTTGATGCCATGCTTCCAAGAAAAGCTTCTAAGCTTCAGGTAACCAGGAACCGTACCCCAAACCGACACAGGTGGTTGGGTAGAGAATACCAAGGCGCTTGAGAGAACTCGGGTGAAGGAACTAGGCAAAATGGCACCGTAACTTCGGGAGAAGGTGCGCCGGTGAGGGTGAAGGACTTGCTCCGTAAGCTCATGCCGGTCGAAGATACCAGGCCGCTGCGACTGTTTATTAAAAACACAGCACTCTGCAAACACGAAAGTGGACGTATAGGGTGTGACGCCTGCCCGGTGCCGGAAGGTTAATTGATGGGGTTAGCTAACGCGAAGCTCTTGATCGAAGCCCCGGTAAACGGCGGCCGTAACTATAACGGTCCTAAGGTAGCGAAATTCCTTGTCGGGTAAGTTCCGACCTGCACGAATGGCGTAATGATGGCCAGGCTGTCTCCACCCGAGACTCAGTGAAATTGAAATCGCTGTGAAGATGCAGTGTACCCGCGGCAAGACGGAAAGACCCCGTGAACCTTTACTATAGCTTGACACTGAACATTGAGCCTTGATGTGTAGGATAGGTGGGAGGCTTTGAAGCGTGGACGCCAGTCTGCGTGGAGCCATCCTTGAAATACCACCCTTTAATGTTTGATGTTCTAACTCAGGTCCGTTATCCGGATCGAGGACAGTGTATGGTGGGTAGTTTGACTGGGGCGGTCTCCTCCTAAAGAGTAACGGAGGAGTACGAAGGTGCGCTCAGACCGGTCGGAAATCGGTCGTAGAGTATAAAGGCAAAAGCGCGCTTGACTGCGAGACAGACACGTCGAGCAGGTACGAAAGTAGGTCTTAGTGATCCGGTGGTTCTGTATGGAAGGGCCATCGCTCAACGGATAAAAGGTACTCCGGGGATAACAGGCTGATACCGCCCAAGAGTTCATATCGACGGCGGTGTTTGGCACCTCGATGTCGGCTCATCACATCCTGGGGCTGAAGCCGGTCCCAAGGGTATGGCTGTTCGCCATTTAAAGTGGTACGCGAGCTGGGTTTAGAACGTCGTGAGACAGTTCGGTCCCTATCTGCCGTGGACGTTTGAGATTTGAGAGGGGCTGCTCCTAGTACGAGAGGACCGGAGTGGACGAACCTCTGGTGTTCCGGTTGTCACGCCAGTGGCATTGCCGGGTAGCTATGTTCGGAATAGATAACCGCTGAAAGCATCTAAGCGGGAAACTAGCCTCAAGATGAGATCTCACTGGGACCTTGAGTCCCCTGAAGGGCCGTCGAAGACTACGACGTTGATAGGTTGGGTGTGTAAGCGCTGTGAGGCGTTGAGCTAACCAATACTAATTGCCCGTGAGGCTTGACCATATAACACCCAAGCAATTTGACTACTCTAACGAGCATCAGATTGCGGTGTGTGAAGACGAAATGAACCGAAAGTTCGACGCTCACAAAGCACCGAAAGCTGTCACATACCCAATTTGCTGAAGCGAGGCCAGCTGGCAACGACTCAGTACCCGAATTTCTTGACGACCATAGAGCATTGGAACCACCTGATCCCATCCCGAACTCAGTAGTGAAACGATGCATCGCCGATGGTAGTGTGGGGTTTCCCCATGTGAGAGTAGGTCATCGTCAAGATTAAATTCCAAAACCCCTGTTTGCTAACGCAGACAGGGGTTTTGTTTATATAGAAACTCATGAATTTCACCGGCCCGTTGCCAACGCAACGGCCTGGTACACAGAATTTCTTGACGACCATAGAGCATTGGAACCACCTGATCCCATCCCGAACTCAGCAGTGAAACGATGCATCGCCGATGGTAGTGTGGGGTTTCCCCATGTGAGAGTAGGTCATCGTCAAGATTGAATTCCGAAACCCCTGTCTGCTAGCGCGGACAGGGGTTTTGTCGTTTAGGGCGACCCAAAACAACAATTCCGCTAACCAGCCGTCTGTCGGTTTCCTACGCTAAAAGAAGATGCTTCTCACAAATTCCTAAGATTTGTCGAAGTTTGGCCGAAACCCTGACGAGCCATGCGTGCACCGAAATAGAGCGACCGTAGAGTCCGCCTATCCCGTTACATGGAATGTTCCACTCGGCACGCTCACCCCTTTGGCAAAAGAAGTCGATGAAATGAATCTCAAGTTCAGTCATAAAATTCTGTTGGCCGCGTCAGGCGTCGTGGTTTTAGCCTTCGCGTTATTCACGCTGTACAACGACTATCTACAACGCAACACGATCAAGCAAAACCTGGCCTCGTCCATTCAACAATCCGGCGAACTCACTGCCAGCAGTGTGCAGAACTGGCTCAGTGGTCGCATCCTGGTCCTCGAGAACCTGGCGCAGAACGTAGCTCATCAGGGCAATGCGGCCGACCTTCCCGGGCTGGTCGATCAGCCAGCGCTCACCTCCAACTTCCAGTTCACCTACGTGGGTCAGACCAACGGCGTGTTCACTCAGCGTCCTGATGCGAAGATGCCTGACGACTACGACCCTCGTCAGCGCCCTTGGTACAAGCAAGCGGTAGTAGCGGACAAAACCATGCTTACTCCGCCTTATATGGCGGCTGTGGGCGGCCAGATCGTGACAATTGCCATGCCTGTGAAGAAGAACGGCGAATTGTTGGGTGTTGTCGGCGGCGACCTGAGTCTGCAAACCCTGGTGAAGATCATCAATTCGGTAGACTTCGGCGCATCGGCCATGCATTCCTGGTCAGCGGTGATGGTCAAGTCATCGTCAGCCCTGACCAGGACCAGGTGATGAAAAACCTCAAGGACATCTACTCTGGCAACAACGTACGCATCGAAAAGGTCAACCAGGACGTCGTCCTCAATCACCAGGATCGCATTCTGTCGTTCACGCCTATCAGCGGTTTACCTGGCGCCGACTGGTACATCGGCCTGTCGATTGATAAAGAAAAAGCCTATGCCCCTTTGGGTAAATTCCGTACCTCAGCGTTGATTGCGATGTTGATTGCTGTCGTGGCCATTGCTGTGCTCCTGAGCTTGCTTATCCAAGTATTGCTGCGTCCGTTGACTACCATGGGCGTTGCCATGAAGGACATTGCCCAAGGCGAAGGTGATTTGACCCGCCGCCTAGACGTAACCAGCAAAGACGAATTCGGCGAAGTCGGTAGTGCGTTCAACCAGTTCGTCGAGCGGATCCACGCCTCGATTTCCGAGGTGTCTTCGGCAACACGGCAGGTGCACGATCTATCCCAGCGTGTAATGGCATCGTCTAATGCCTCGATCATCGGTTCCGACGAACAGAGTGCTCGCACCAACAGCGTCGCAGCTGCGATCAACGAACTGGGTGCCGCTACCCAAGAAATCGCGCGCAACGCCGCAGATGCTTCGCAGCATGCCAGCGGTGCCAGCGAGCAAGCTGACGATGGGCGTAAGGTGGTTGAGCAAACCATCCAGGCGATGTCGGAGCTGTCGCAGAAGATCAGCCTGTCCTGCACTCAGATCGAAACCTTGAATGCCAGTACCGACAACATCGGTCATATTCTTGATGTCATCAAAGGTATCTCCCAGCAAACCAACTTGCTCGCCCTTAACGCGGCGATCGAGGCTGCCCGTGCGGTGAAGCCGGACGTGGATTTGCAGTGGTGGCTGATGAAGTGCGTAACCTGGCGCACCGTACCAAGAGTCGGCAGAAGAGATCCACAAGATGATCACTTCCTGCAAGTGGGGTCCCGAGAAGCAGTGACCACCATGAATGCCAGTCAGGTCTCCAGTGAAGAAAGCGTTGAAGTGGCCAACCAGGCGGGTGAGCGCCTGGTCAGCGTGACGCAGCGCATCGTTGAAATAGATGGCATGAACCAGTCGGTTGCGGCAGCAACCGAAGAACAGACCGCAGTCGTTGAAACCCTCAACGTTGACATCAACCAGATCAACCTGCTGAACCAGCAGGGCGTGGCCAACCTCAACGAGACGCTCAAGGACTGCGATGCGCTGTCCCAGCAGGCCAGTCGATTGAAGCAATTGGTCGATAGCTTCAAAATCTGAACCTGACTGCATCGGAGCGAGAGGCCTCGCTCCGACTGCTTAGCCAAGCATCCGGCGCACATTCTCCAACGCGCTGTCGGCGAACGTCTGTGCAAACTGTTCAAACTCAGCTTGAGTCGTTTCCTGCGGCTCGCCCACCAGCGTCCAGGTTGCCTTGGAACACTGGGCGCCAAGTGCTTCCACACTCATTGCTGCCCATAGGCGCGCCACGCCCAAAGTGTTGTAGAGGGTGGTCCACGTCATGTACATGGCGCTTTCGTCTCGGCTGTTCAGTTGCTCCACGACGCAATGGCCATCGTGGAAAAAATTTAGTGCGCAATGCGCCTACGCCAACACCCGTCATCTCGGTGTGTGACAGGCTTGGGATGAAGGTATCAAAACTATCAAAGCTACCGACCACGTCCCACAGGCGTTTAGCCTCACACGGGACTACGACGGAAGCCACAATCGGTGTACCGATCGGATTGCGAATTAACGTATCGGGTTGCAGCGGTTTCATGGGGGAGTCCTGAAGCAGTTCAGAGGAAGCCGATGGCCGTGAGGTAGTCACAGCCCTTGCGTAACAGCTCCGGGTTCTTTGGCGGATAGTCCATACCCATCTTTTCCAGGCCCCAGCGGGCATTGTCGTAACGGATCATTCGAAGTGTCGCCGATGTCTTCGCCAAGTCCGTCCAGGTAAAAGCCCAGCACGCGAAACAGCGCATTATCACGACTCACCGTTTGCAGCGTCCGTTGCCAGTGTTCAATGCCTACCCGATCGAAGGCGTGCCCGGCCTCGCTGAACGCGTCGAGATACTGATCCCAGCTCAAGGGCTGCGGGTTGTGCAGGTTGAATATGTTCCGCCCAGGGGTAAAGCGGGCGCTGTGAAAGGCAATGAACCCAGCCAGGAAGTCCACCGGCATCAAATCGAAGTTCACGTTCAGGCGGGGTGCCACGCCCAATTGCAGGGAGCCCTTGAGCATCAACATCAATCGATTTTTCTGCGGCTGGCAAACACCGTTCTGACTGTTGAAGCTGATATTCCCGGGCCGATGGATATTCACCCAGGCCCCTTGCTCCCTCGCCCGCCCTAACAGCCGTTCTGCCACCCACTTGGTAAGGTTATAGCCATTTTTCACATAGAGCGGTAACGCGTGCCCGGCAGGGGCTTCAAGGACGTACCCATCGGCGTCCACGCTGCTGCAGGCTGATAGGGTAGAGATGAAGTTGAGCACCTTTTTACAATGGGTCTCGCAAAGACGCAGGCACTCAAGGGCCGGTTCGACGTTGTCTTTGGCGAGTGACACATAGTCCATCACATGATTGACCTGTGCCGCGTTGTGCACCACCACGCCATAATCGCGAGCGAGGCGGTCGTACACATTGCATGCCAAGCCCAGGCGAGGTTGGCGAATGTCGGCGGCGTATACTTGCACTCGGCTCAGGTCCAGATGTTCCAGATGGTATTCACGCAAGGCCTGGGTAAACCTTGCTGTTGCCGATTGACCTGGCAGTTCCCGCACAAGGCACGCTACCTCTTGTGCTCCTGCAGCCAGCAGCGCGTGGACGATATGCGCCCCGACAAAGCTATTCGCCCCGGTGACGATCACTTTACGCGGATCGCCCAAGCGGGCCTCGGGCAGTATCTTAATTTCCAACACTTGTGATGCATCTTTCTCCATTTGGCTGCCGGGTGTATCCGGCAACACACCACCTTCCATCAGGGCGGCCAATGTGCGGATTGTCGGTGCCTCGAAAAAGTGGTTGAGGGAGAGGCTGCGGCCAAACCGCTCGCGCACGCGCAGCAATAACGTCGACAAGAGGATGGAATGGCCGCCCAGATTGAAAAAGCTGTCATCAATCGATAATTTGCCAGCGGGTAACGCCAGGCAATTGCGCCCACAGGTCTACCAACTGCTTTTGCAGATCGGTCTGAGCACAGCTGCGCGTCACTTCTTGAGGGATGGACAACGGCATGGCCAGCAATGCATTGCGATCGATCTTGCCGTTACTCGAGCCCGGCATGCGCGCTAACTCGTTCCAGATGACGGGCTGCATATGTTCAGGCAGCCACTGGCGGGCATACTGTTTCAAGTCAGCCAGCGTGGCGCTGGGTTCGGGTTGAGTGACAAAAGCGATGACCCTGAGGCCCGGGTCAATCACTACGGCCACTTGGCGAAACAACCGACTGTTGCGCAGGCATTGTTCGATTTCCAGGGGCTCGACCCGGAATCCGCGAATTTTGACTTGGTCATCCCGACGCCCACCCAACTCGATGCCGTCCTGAGTCCATTTCGCCAGGTCACCGCTACGGTAAGCGTGCAGCAACTGCCCGTCAGGCAGTGTCAGTGCAACAAAAGGGCTGTCGGCCCGTTGCGGTACATTCAAATAACCCAGGCTCACCCCCGGGCCTGCAATATACAAATCGCCCAGCACCTGTTCATCCACCGGCTGCAGGTTTTCGTCGAGAATCAACACCTGGCTGTTGGCGATGGGATGGCCGACGTTGCGAGGGCCGTCGCCGTGCCGGAACACTCTATGGGTTGCCAGCACCGTGGTCTCCGTCGGTCCATAGAAGTTATGCAACTGACATTGGCCTGCCAGTCGTTCGATTACATAGGGCTCGCAGAAATCGCCTCCAGTGAGTAGATGAGTAAGACCCAATGGCTGATCCAGCGGCAGGATGCTGAGCAGCGCCGGCGGTAGAAAACCATGGGTGACGCGTTGCCCGCGAATCAATTCGACCAGTTGTCGAGGGTCGTGACGTTGATCGGTGCTGGGGATAATCAACTCGGCGCCGGCTATCAAGGCAGGGAAAAATATCGATCAATGAAGAGTCGAAGCTCAACGGCGAAAACTGCAACACGCGGCTCTCTTCATCATCTCTACACAAGCGCCGAGCCAGGCGGTGAAATGCGCCAGATTGTATTGGCTAAGCAGCACCCCCTTGGGAAATCCGGTAGTACCCGAGGTGAAAAGCGCCATGCACGGTGTGTCGGCACTGGGACGTTCACGCATCAGTGGTAGCGCACGGGCGATGGTGCACGGTTCGATCTTGCTGACATCCAATGAGGCGAGGCGATCTCGCAGCGGATGCAGTCCATTCTCCAGCAATACACAAGCGCCGGCGCCTTCCAGCATCTGCTGTTGGCGCTGCACCGGATGGTCGGGCGCCAGAGGCAAATACACCGCACCACTCCCCAGCACCGCAAGGATGCTTGCGTACAGCTCGACGGACTTTGCCAGGCAAACGCCGACCACGGGTTGAGTTTCGATGCCCTCCAGCAGTGGAAGCAGACGCTGCTGGATCGCCAAGGCGTGTGCCTGGAGCTGCTGATAAGTCAGCAGGTTGCCCGCGATATTCAACGCTGTTCGAGTGGCGAACTTGTCCAGGCTGGCTTGCAGCCGTTCAATCATGGGGGTCTGGGCCGCCTGCAACAGCGCTGGATCCGCCGTGCGATTGAATCGATGCTTGAACGCCAAGGTTTCCAGCGCTGTCAGACTGTGTTCGGGCCAGTCGTTAGGGGTGACCACAACGGTGAAGCAGGCTGGGTCCCTGGAATATCTACTAACCAACAAGGCGAGCCATTCCACCAGTGCGTTCGTTGCCTGGTGACGCAATCGCTGCCCATTGCCGCTGGGTTCCTCTGCGACGTCGTACACAGCCAACAGGCGTCGTTCACGGTCATAGCAGCGAAATTGCAGGGCTGGCAGTCCATTCTCGGACACCGGGCCAATGCCCATGCGCAAACTCATCCAGTAAGCGTCGGTGGATAATTGCGCCGGCGGCCGGCTACCGTCTTCAATCACCAGGTCGACAGGCCCCGTTCCTGAGGCATGACCGTACTGTTCCAGCACTTGCTTGACGGGGTCCAGGACGTTGCTGGCGGCGCCCCACGCTATCGTCAAACGTTTCATGCCGACCTCCCCGCCGCAGGCAGGTAGCTGCTCAGCGCCCGAGCCACGCTGGGTGTCTGCAGCACGCCGCTGTGACGCAGCAAGCTCATTATGTTGCCTATCAGCGGATGTTGGTGGGTGATGGGGAAATCCAGCGCAGAGACTTTCATGGCGCAGTGCCAGAACGCGTGTCTGCGCTGATCTCCAAGTGTTCGATCAGGTGCAGATCAAAGTCCTTCTGCAGGTCGTTGGTCAGGTAATGCTCCAGGAAAACGGGCAAAGCTTGAGCAATGCTGTCGCGCTCATGCGGGTTTGCCGATTGCCAGTAGAGACGCACCAACTGGGTCCAGAACTGTGCGTGGCGACCCTCATCAAACAGGTGGTCGGCCATCAGGCCGCGGATGGATGACTTGACGCTGTCATCCTTGGAGAACGCTGCCACGTCATGTGTCACGGTGTTTTCGGCAATGGCCACGCCGATCAACTCAACGGCGTCGTGCAAATGTGCTGGCACCTGCGCCTGTGCCGCCGGCAATGCGCGGCTCAATTCGATTTGCCCAGGCAGATCAAGCGGCTGGATACCGGTCATTTCCACGGCTTGTTGCAGGAAATCCAACGCGACCAACGCGTGATAGTCCTCGTCCACCACGACGGTCATCGCGTCGTACCGGCAGGCGAGCGGGAAGGGCGGTGAAAAACGGTTCTTGGCGATGTTGCGAGCGGTCTTGTCGACGATCTCGGTTTCGAAGATCACCACGTCATTGATGAATTTATAGAAACTTTGTACCAGCACGAAGTCGCGCCACTGTGGGCACCGCTCGAGGAAGGTCGCGCTCAGCACGAGGGGTTGACGGCACAGAGGGAAGATGAGTTTGTCGTCGTCCTCCAGCAAGCGCCGGGGGCGTGTTCGAATGGTCGCGCGCCGCTCCCAGTCATCGGCAAAGGATCGATAATTGACAACGTTCATTGGCGTACCCCTTGCATCGAAGTCAGCACTGCGTCCCAAAAGGTAATGCGACTTTCCACGGCGTCGAGGGCCGCATTATCTGCTTGCTTCTGGCGAATCGGGTCTGCTCCGACCAGGCGCTTGAGCAATTGCTCCGCTGCCGGCCCATGGTCGTGGCTGTCCATTTCGATGTGACGATTGAGGTAGTGACATAAGGTGGATGCCTCATGATCAATGAGCGCATGACTGTGCAACAGCCGCTGGAACATCGACGGAATGACACTCTCACGGCCATGCAGGAAAGCCGCCGCGACGCAGTGAGTCGGGGCGCTCAAGGCGACCTGCACCGTGCTGTCGACAAAGCGGGCCACCCCTGGTGGCGCATCGATCATGTGCAAGGCGGCACTGACCTCCACACCCTCGCGTTGCAGGTCGATCAGGCGGTTAATGGCGACAGTGCTGGCGCCGACCTCCGTCATGGCGTCCAGGTACAGCTCGAAGTGGCTGCAATAGCCCCGCGTCGGGTGTTCGTCTGACTCCTCGCCCAGCACTATTTCATTGATCAAGCGGGCAGCCTGTGAGTCCGCAGGTGGGAGCCAGGGTATCTGTGTACAGGTCAGGTCCTGTTGCAGGCGTTTAGTCAGGGTCATGAAGTCCCAGACGGCAAATACATGGTTTTCCATGAAATGCTGTAACTTGTTAAGTGAAGTTGTTTCTGTAAATAATGGATGATTGAAAAGTTGTAGTTTTTTTTGTTCAAGCAATTCTTGATACATGGTTGACGCCTATGAATTGTTGCAGGTGCTCAAAAGCCGTGTTGGGATTTTGTAGTTGTAAGATAGAAGGGGAACGTTAAATCGAGACCACACAACGCACACGGCGCAGCACTGACATAGACGTGCACTGCGGACTTGGAGGTGTGGTTTTTCGGGAAAGGATAATAAACTGATTTAAACGTTTGGGCTGGCTTATAAATGTATTAGATGTTTTTTCTGTGTAGTTTTTCTTAAGTAAATTGTCTATTCCCAGTGTCGGATGTTTCCTCGATTTAATTAAGTTTAAGTGGGTTTTCCGTCTGCCAATGTGGCAACTTCCCAGGGAAGTTGCCCCGCAGGGGTAAAGCGCGATAGAGGGCCGAGGGTTCTATTGCTCGGCTTTTTTTTCGGTGGTTTCAAGCCCCTTGAGGTAGGTGGCTATGACCTCCATCCCACGCATCAAGTGATTACGCAGCGTCAGGATGCTCTCGTCGACCTTCTTCTGTGCCACCAGGTTCAGCAATTCACGGTGGTCCTCCTGGGACGACTCGCCTAGTCCCCATCGCCTCAAGGTTGAAGCGCAGGAAGCGCTCCTCTTCATTCAGACCGTGCTCGACCAAGGTGAGCAGTCGCTGGTTGGGTGCCTTGCCATACAGAACCATGTGGAACAGCCTATTGAGGCGACCAATCTCGGTATAGTCCTTTTCGCATTCCAGCGCATTGATGCACGCCTCGGCCTCGGACAGATCTTTCTCGGTGAGCAATGGAATCGACAAGCGCAGTGCTTCGGATTCCAGCAGCATGCGCAAGGCATAGGTCTCAGCCGAATTGTCCTCGATCAAGGGCGCAACCACGGCACCCTTGTGAGTCACCACATGCAGCAAGGATTGCGCCTCCAGCTGGCGCAAGGCTTCGCGCACGGGCATGCGGCTGACGCCGAACAAGCTGGCCAGCTCCTGTGGCGCATCGCAGTGCCACAGGGCAATCGCCCATCGAGAATGGCGTTGCGCAGTGTTTCTTCAATTACGGAGCGAGCAAGATGGGCGGGAATAGGCCCGCTGATTTTTGATGCTGCTTAAAGGGTTCGGCTTCTGCGTCACGGTTACGCTATCCTCCTTTTTTTGAACAATAGTTTGGCTAATTGGATCCAATGCACACTAGAGATGGGTCAGGCGCTTGTCAAACAGCCTAAGTTTCCGTTTGTAAGGGCTTACGCAGCCTACTTTGTGAGTCCCACAAGGGGCGGTTATAAACTCAGTCCACTGATGAATGATTGCACTGTGCCATTGTTTTTTGTAGGGCGAGGCTTCACCATCCCTTGAAATTCCGTCTCTTTCATGGACTGAACGCCTTGGCGGTAAGTTTTATTCCCTATCGAATCCTTTGCTGGTGTTTATCGGCAGTTTTATTGGCTGGCCTGATGCTTGGCGGGCTGCGTGCCGATTGGGATTTCTCGCAGATCAGCCGCAAGGCTACCGCCGTATACGGGCCGCTGGGCCAAGGCCAGCAGCGTATCGACGCCTGGCAACGGCTATTGGCGACTGAAAAACAGGTCAGCGAGTCAGAGCAGCTCAAGGTGGTTAACTTGTTCTTCAACAAGCAAATGACCTACGTCGAGGACATCGACCTCTGGCACGTCATCGACTATTGGGAGACACCCGTCGAAGCCCTTTGGAAGGGGGCCGGTGACTGCGAAGACTACGCGATCGCAAAGTATTTCAGTTTGCGTCATCTGGGTGTATCCAGCGACAAATTGCGCATCACCTACGTCAAGGCCTTTGCGACAGAATCGTGCGCACATGGTCCTGACCTATTATTCAACCCCCGACGCCATCCCGCTGGTGCTCGACAGCCTGATGGACGAAATCCTGCCGGCTACCCGCCGCACCGATCTGGTCCCGGTGTACTCATTCAACGCCGAGGGCCTGTACTTGCCCGGCGCCAAGGGCAACAAGAAAGTCGGTGATACCAAACGCTTGTCGCGCTGGCAGGATGTGTTGAGAAAAATGCGTGCGGAAGGCTTTCCAGCCGAGCCTGCCAACTAGGAGTAACTGATCGGATGTCCCTGTTCAAACAACTATTGATCGCTATCTGTCTGTTCCTGGTGGTCGCCTTCAGCGGCAGCTTCATGGTCAGCCTGGAAAGCTCGCGCACCCAATACATCAACCAGCTGCGCTCCCATGCCCAGGATGCGGCGACGGCGCTGGCGCTGTCGCTGACCCCGAATATCGACGACCCGGCCATGGTGGAGCTGCTGGTCAGTTCGATCTTCGACAGCGGCTACTACGCCAGCATCCGCGTCGTGGACCTGGCCACCGACAAAACCATCGTCGAGCGCAGCGGTATTCCTGACAACAACGGAGTGCCCAACTGGTTCGTGAAGTTGATCGGCCTGGAGCCGGCAGGTGGCGATGCCCTGGTCAGCCGAGGCTGGGAGCAGGCGGCGCGGGTCGAGGTAGTCAGCCATCCGATGTTTGCCCTGGCCAAACTCTGGCAGAGCGCGTTGGGTAGCCTTGGCTGGTTGTTGCTGTGCGGCGCGGTGAGCGTGGTGCTAGGTGGGCTGTTGCTGCGCCGGCAATTGAAGCCGTTGGACTATATGGTCAAACAGTCCCATGCCATTGCCCGTCGGGAGTTCCTCAGCCTGCCTGATTTGCCGCGCACGCCGGAACTGCGTGGGTGGTGCAGGCCATGAACCAGATGGTTGAAAAGCTCAAGGCGCTGTTCCAGGAACAGGCCGAACGTAGCGAAAAACTGCGCACCGAATCCTATCAGGACAACCTGACTGGCCTCGCCAATCGACGTTATTTCGAGATGCAACTCAACGCCCGCGTGAGTAACCCTGAAGAGACCAATTCCGGCTACCTGCTGTTGCTGCGGGTCAAGGACCTGGCGGGCCTCAACCAGCGTCTGGGCGGCCAGCGCACCGACCAGCTGCTGCAAGCGGTGGGCGAACAACTGCTGCGCCAGTGCGAGCCCTATCCGGAAACCCATAACCTCGTCACTCGTATCCGCGGCGGCGAGTTCGCCGTGCTGGCGCCGGGTTTGATGCGTGAGGAAGCGCTGCAATTGGCGCAAAACCTCGAAAGCACCTTGCTCAGCCTGCAAGCGACCGGTTGCCAGCGATGTTACGCCGGTCGCCTATATCGGCCTGGCGCCGTTCAACCATGGCGACGCGCCCCAAACCCTGCTGACCCTGGCCGACCAGGCCCTGGCACAGGCGGAAGCGCAGGGTGACAGCAGTTGGGTATGCCTGGACCACAGCGCCGCCGCCAGCGTCGGTGACGATCATCATGCCTGGCACAGGTTGTTGGACCAGGCCCTGACCCAACAGCGCTTTGAGCTGTACTTCCAACCCGTCGTTGCCAGCCAGGACACACAGTTGGTCTTGCACTACAAGGTCCTGTCGCG